>OY720448.1:71817255-71819755 GCA_963082715.1 Harpalus rubripes | reverse complement strand
TAAACATGATATACGACTTATTTATTTTTTCTATTTATTTATTTATTACAAAATATTAAATAGCAAAAGTAACTAAGAATACAAATTATTATTACGTATGTTATCAACTTTAAATGTCTAATTAAAATTAGGAATGTAAATCTTTTATACTGAACAAACAAATATTAAATACCTACAAATTATATATTGCAAAAGAAATGTTATCATTTTAAAAAAACGCTCATATAGTTAACTAAGTTCATATTTAAAATAAAATTATTTATCTATTTGTAAAAGTAAACTAGCAAGATATTTTTTTTCTATTTATATTTGTATAATAAACTTGTGAAAGTAGAAATATGTAATATTAAATGTAACACAATTAATATAAAACTATTTTTGTATATACTAGAAATATTTTATAATATGAAATATGAAATATAACCCAATTAGTGTTAAAACAATTGTAAATTTATAGCTTAAGTATGTAATATAATAATAATAATCTTTATTCTATACAAACTTATTAAATTATTACAATTTCATATGAATGAGGATGAGTCAATTTTTTACATTATATTTTTATAACTTTCCAATTGTTCACGTTGCTTTGATGGAGATGAGAGGATGAAAGGACAGTCACAAACATCCAAGCCCCTGGTGGGAATTGAACCCACGACCCCAGGATCTGAGCGGTGATGGTCGCTTTGAGCGCTATCGTAACACGCTGCCTCAACTCACTCGGCCACCGAGGCGGCTATAATTTATATAAAAAAAACTATTTTTGTATATACTAGAAATATTTTATAATATGAAATGTTAAATATAACCCAATTAGTGTTAAAACAATTATAAATTTATAGCTTAAGTATGTAATGTATTTTGGAGCATGCTGAATAAATGTTGTTAAATAAAAAAAATACACACACACATACATGCATACACACACACACACACACACACACACGCGCGCGCGCGCGCGCGCGCGTACACTTAAAGGACACCATCGTAAAAATAGTAAAATCGTATTCTAGGAACCCTAAAACGTCCTTATTCATCAAAAACTCACCACCGAATTTTTTGACCAGACAATACATTCCTGACAGAAGGCAAAAACACACGTTTCTCACAAAAAAAATATTTGACGGAATATGAATAATAGTTATTTATGCAACAAGACTGTAAGCTTTATGACATGAGGGTAAGTATTTTGTGACGAGGCTTGCCGAGTAACGAAAATTATTGACCGAACGTAATAAAGCTTGTTTACACTTGAGTTTCAAACAAGCTTTTTTATACGATCTTACATAACATTCAACCGAAGTTGACTGCTGCAGTATTAAAGTAAGTATTATCATAAATGTACAGAAAAAAACTAAATTTAGGTAAACATCTTAAATATCACAACATTAATATTGTTTAACAATATAATGAATGTTTTTATACTATTGGATAGCAAATTACACACACACACACACACACATATATATATATATATATATATATATATATATATATATATATATATATAACAAACTCGAAACCGAAAGTAATAATATTGAACTACACTTCCAAAATTTTAAAAAGGTGGTAACATATCATAATTTATGTTATACAATCAAAGTTGCTGAAAGTAATAATAAGCGAGATATTTGCTGGTTTATTTAAATGTGATATTTAAGTACGTGAAATGATTTTATGGAATTGACTCAGATTATTTTGTAAATTTTTGTTGGTACTTACTTCGTTAGGACATCTTTATTTCTAAAATCGGGATCGAGTTTACGAGATACGTTATGTACACAGGATGTTAATGTATACGTGTTATAAATTTATAGGGTATATAGGTGATGCAAAATAAAATAACTTTTACTAATAAGCTTTCCGGAAAAGCACCATTTTTGAGATCCAGGCCCTTAAAAAGTAATTTTATCTTTAGTTGGCTGTGATCTATTATTAGTTCTGTTATTATTTTGTTTATTTTAACTTTTTGCATTGAATTGCAGATGCATTAACAATGCGCATACTCTTTGTGATTACACTAATATGGTATTAATGTAGGCCCAGTGGCGGCTCGTCACAGAACCAGAGGATGCTAAGCTTCCTCAGAACGTATTAGGATAAAAACTTCTTCAAAACATTTTCTTTTATGTTTATTATCCATTATATTTTCATTAATTTTGTATTAGTTGTAAACTGGCGTTAAGGCATTATTTTTTTACATTAATCATGGAACAGAAGTTAAGCTTCTCTGAACCTTAAAAGAATAGTTTTTAAATGAACGCACCACACTAGTGCTGCATATACGATACATGAATCAAGCCACATTTATACCAACGTATAAGTAAGCACAAGAGGCTGCCTTTCATTGCACTTCGTGAACAAGCGGTATAATTCATAACCAATGCTGCCGTACTATTCTATAGGTATTTTGTAAACGTTAGGCAACTAAGGCGGCGGACACGGCATGTGGCACAGAATTACAGTATATATGTACAGTAGGTCATTTTTCTTTTTAAGG